>OY757027.1:16701772-16721155 GCA_963580285.1 Lucinisca nassula
ATAAACTATTTTCTTAATGCCCAATTTCTTCTTATATGTAAGAGAAGCAAGATAGTGGACTCGATGTTTCACTTAAACATTTTTCGTTTCAATCATGACTCATACTAATAGAACTACCCTTAGTAAGAAATATCAGAATCAGAATCAGAATATAAAAAGATTGGGTACAACATGGATATTATACGACAGACTGCATGCATGGTAGTTAACCCAATCACGGTTGGCAACTTTGCTTCCCTCTTTAATTGCACGCCGGTGGGTCAGGCCTCAGATTCTATGACGGCTCCAACGTAAAGGCTTGTTGAGAATTACAGAGATAATGTTGGTTGGTGCCTGATGCTCTGTCTCTGGTCGGGCTCATCGGAGTCTAACTGTTGGTTTTCTTTTGCTCCAGCATTTCAGTGGTTTCTTGCTGTCGAGTCCTCACCGTTGTCTCACCTCTGTGGTTCTTTGATTTTTGTGTTCACGGAGATGTTGCACTGATGAGTTAGGAGGCCTTCATGCGGACTGAACAAATTATTTGTCTATATCGCGACGGAAGTAAGGGCGAGGATTGTGGCCACGTAAAATCGATTTAAGCCCCCCCAGTGGAAATCTTCCACTGACCGTTCCAAGGCGGCTCTTCTGTGGCGATTTATTTATGTTGTTGTTTGTTACTTACTGTGTGTATCACTTGTGTCTTTTAATTTTGGATGGCCATATGGCCATTTTGTGGGAAAGTAACTGTCCTTATGGCCTTCCTTTGTTTAGGTTTCCATTATGGTCTGGTCATTTAATGTTTGTATTTCTTTCCCTTTGGTGTCTTTTATGGGTGGAGTAAGTTAATTGTATCAATTCCTGATCTTTGTTTTACTTCTACTTTGTTACTGGTGACACGTCATTTGACATTCATACACCAGGACCTGTGATGTGGGAAGTTAGTCCCTAGCTCTAACCAAAGAGGTAAATTTAGCTACACAATCATCAGCACCTTCAGCTGTCGAAATAATCGAATCGGGAAGGGCATTCCAATCGCTAATGGTTCTGGGGAAGAACGACTCTTTATAAATGTCAGTTCTTGCGCTAAGGGCCTGAAACGCCAACGAATGGTGATTTCTACAGTGTCTAGCTGGGGGAACAAGGTCATCTGTTGGGATGCTGGCAGCACCCTTTAGACCTTTGTATAAAAGGATTAGCCTACTGTCTTTTCTCCTTTTCTTGAGAGACTCCCATTTTAATTTTCCAAGTATTCCAGTCATGCTCCCAGTTTAAAAGCAGTAATTGCCTGTTACAAATCTAGCAGCTCTATTCTGAACCCCCGGGGGTAAAGCTAAACTGGCCAGGATATCTTTACCCCCACCCCAACTTTTGGGTATAAACTATTTTCTAAATGCCCAATTTCTTCTTATATGTAAGAGAAGCAAGATAGTGGACTCGATGTTTCAATTTAACATTTTTCGTTTCAATTGTGACTCAGACTATTAGAACTACCCTTAGTAAGAAATATGACCATATTATAGAGGCAAATGATTGTTCAATAACTTCTTTTTGTTTGATTCTTATTCAAAATGTCCCTTATGACAATCTTTCATAATCTTGCATTATCCCTGTCAGTTGTGAAATGGGTGGTGGGGGTGAGTGGAAAGGCTGGGGTAAAGATATCCCGGCTGGGATACCTTTACCCCCAGGGGTAAAGCTAAACTGGCCAGGATATCTTTACCCCCACCCCAACTTTTGGGTATAAACTATTTTCTTAATGCCCAATTTCTTCTTATATGTAAGAGAAGCAAGATAGTGGACTCAATGTTTCACTTGAACATTTTTCGTTTCAATCGTGACTCGGACTTATAGAACTACCCTTAGTAAGAAATATGACCATATTATAGAGGCAAATGATTATTTAATAACTTTTTGTATAGTTTCTTATTCAACATGTCCCTTATTACAATCTTTCATAATCTTGCATTATCCCTGTCAGTTGTGAAATGGGTGGTGGTGAGTGGAAAGGCGGGGGTAAAGATATCCTTGCTGGGATCTTTACCCCCGGGGGTAAAGCTAAACTGGCTAGGATATCTTTACCCCCATCCCCACTTTTGGATATAAACTATTTTCTCAATGCCCAATTTCTTCTTATATGTAACTAAAGCAAGATAGTGGACTCGATGTTTCACTTGAACATTTTTTGTTTCAGTCATGACACTGATAGAACTACCCTAAGTAAGAAATATGACCATATTATAGAGGCATATGACCGTTTAATAACTTCATTTTGTTTATTTTCTTAGTCAACACCTTGCTTATGACAATCTTTCTTAATCTTGCATTAACCCTGTCAGTTGTGAGTGGTGGTGGTTGTGGTAGTGTGTGGCAAGGCGGGGGTGAAGGTATCCCGGCCGGGATATCTTTACCCCCACCCATGAGCAATGGTAGAGATGTGAAATCCTGTTTCATGCAAGCTAGCTTGTGGTGATGTTATGTCAACCATAGACCATTGGACATCAGTAGTACCTTCGTTGTTGAGAAGTGTGATTGTTTTGGTCTTCCAAAGTCTGGATTTGGTGTGGGGTGGGGTCACACTATCTTCACCCCTACCTATGCGCAATGGTACAATTTGTGAAAAACTGATAAATGCACACTATATAGCATAAGTGTGCTTGTTTGTGTTTTTCAAAATGCTGGAAGGGTGGGGGTCAAGCTACCCCAGCCAGGATATTTAGTGAAAAACTGATTTATGCAAGCTATAGGGTATAAGTGTGCTTGTTTTGGTTTTTCGAAATGCTGGAAGTGTGGGGTGAAAGTAACCCAGCCAGGATATTTTGCCCCCGGGGGTGAAGGTATCCCGGCCGGGATATCTTTACCCCCATCCATGAGCAATGGTAGAGGTGTGAAATCCTGATTCATGCAAGCTAGCTTGTGGTAATGTTATGTCAACCATAGACCATTGGACATCAGTAGTACCTTCCATTGTTGAGAAGTGTGATTGTCTGGGTTTTCCAAAGTCTTGATTTTTTTTGGGGTGGTGGTGGGGGGGGGGGGTCACCATATCCCAGCCATGAAATCTTCACCCTCACCCATGAGCAATGGTATAAGATGTGAAAAAAATATTCTTGCAAGTTGTATGGTTTAATTATGTTTGTTTTGTTTTTGTTTTGCTTCACTTACATATAAGAAGAAATTGGGCATTAAAAAATAGTTTATACCCAAAAGTTGGGGTGGGGGTAAAGATATCCTGGCCAGTTTAGCTTTACCCCCGGGGGTAAAGATATCCCAGCCAGAGTGATTTTTAATTCATAGACTATTTGTTATTTTCCCTGCGGAAATATAATTTAGAAGAATATACAAAAAGAAGTTATTAAATAATCATTTGCCTCTATAATATGGTCGTATTTCTTACTAAGGGTAGTTCTATTAGTCCGAGTCATGATTGAAATGAAAAATGTTAAAGTGAAACATCGAGTCCACTATCTTGCTTCTCTTACATATAAGAAGAAATTGGGCATTTAGAAAATAGTTTATACCCAAAAGTTGGGTTGGGGGTAAAGATATCCTGGCCAGTTTAGCTTTACCCCCGGGGGTAAAGATATCCCAGCCGGGATATCTTTATCCCCGCCTTTCCACTCACCCCCACCACCCATTTCACAACTGACAGGGATAATGCAAGATTATGAAAGATTGTCATAAGGGACATTTTGAATAAGAAAATATACAAAAAGAAGTTATTAAATAATCATTTGCCTCTATAATATGGTCGTATTTCTTACTAAGGGTAGTTCTATTAGTCCGAGTCATGATTGAAATGAAAAATGTTAAAGTGAAACATCGAGTCCACTATCTTGCTTCTCTTACATATAAAAAGAAATTGGGCATTTAGAAAATAGTTTATACCCAAAAGTTGGGGTGGGGGTAAAGATATCCTGGCCAGTTTAGCTTTAACCCCGGGGGTAAAGATATCCCAGCCGGGATATCTTTACCCCCGCCTTTGCACTCACCACCACAACCCATTTCACAACTGACAGGGATAATGCAAGTTTTTGAAAGATTGTCATAAGGGACATTGTAATAAGAAACTATACAAAAAGAAGTTATTAAATAATCATTTGCCTCTATAATATGGTCGTATTTCTTACCAAGGGTAGTTCTATTAGTCCGAGTCATAATTGAAACGAAAAAGGTTCAAGTGAAACATAAAGTCCACTATCTTGCTTCTCTTACATGTAAGAAAAAATTTGGCATTTAGAAAATAGTTTATACCCAAAAGTTGGGGTGGGGGTAAAGATATCCTGGCCAGTTTAGCTTACCCCCGGGGGTAAAGATTTCCCGGCCGGGATATCTTTACCCCCGCCTTTCCACTCACCACCACCACCCATTTCACAACTAACGGGAATAATGCAAGATTAAGAAAGATTGTCATAAGGGACATTTTGAATAAGAAAATATACAAAAAGAAGTTATTAAATAATCATTTGCCTCTAAAATATGGTCTATTTCTTTCTAAGGGTAGTTCTATAAGTCCGAGTCACAATTGAAATGAAAAATGTTAAAGTGAAACATCGAGTCCACTATCTTGCTTCTTTTACATATAAGAAGAAATTGGGCATTTAGAAAATAGTTTATACCCACAAGTTGGGGTGGGGGTAAAGATATCCTGGCAAGTTTAGCTTTACCCCCGGGGGTAAAGATATCCCAGCCGGGATATCTTTACCCCCGCCTTTCCACTCACCACCACCACCCATTTCACAACTGACGGGGATAATGCAAAATTATGAAAGATTGTCATAAGGGACATTTTGAATAAGAAAATATACAAAAAGAAGTTATTAAATAATCATTTACCTCTATAATATGGTCTATTTCTTTCTAAGGGTAGTTCTATAAGTCCGAGTCACAATTGAAACGAAAAATGTTAAAGTGAAACATCGAGTCCACTATCTTGCTTCTTTTACATATAAGAAGAAATTGGGCATTTAGAAAATAGTTTATACCCACAAGTTGGGGTGGGGGTAAAGATATCCTGGCAAGTTTAGCTTTACCCCCGGGGGTAAAGATATCCCAGCCGGGATATCTTTACCCCCGCCTTTCCACTCACCACCACCACCCATTTCACAACTGACGGGGATAATGCAAAATTATGAAAGATTGTCATAAGGGACATTTTGAATAAGAAAATATACAAAAAGAAGTTATTAAATAATCATTTGCCTCTATAATATGGTCTATTTCTTTCTAAGGGTAGTTCTATAAGTCTGAGTCACAATTGAAACGAAAAATGTTAAAGTGAAACATCGAGTCCACTATCTTGCTTCTCTTACATATAAGAAGAAATTGGGCATTTAGAAAATAGTTTATACCCAAAAGTTGGGGTGGGGGTAAAGATATCCTGGCCAGTTTAGCTTTACCCCCGGGGGTAAAGATATCCCAGCCGGGATATCTTTATCCCCGCCTTTCCACTCACCCCCACCACCCATTTCACAACTGACAGGGATAATGCAAGATTATGAAAGATTGTCATAAGGGACATTTTGAATAAGAAAATATACAAAAAGAAGTTATTAATTAATCATTTGCCTCTATAATATGGTCGTATTTCTTACTAAGGGTAGTTCTATTAGTCCGAGTCATGATTGAAATGAAAAATGTTAAAGTGAAACATCGAGTCCACTATCTTGCTTCTCTTACATATAAAAAGAAATTGGGCATTTAGAAAATAGTTTATACCCAAAAGTTGGAGTGGGGGTAAAGATATCCTGGCCAGTTTAGCTTTACCCCCGGGGGTAAAGATATCCCAGCCGGGATATCTTTATCCCCGCCTTTGCACTCACCACCACAACCCATTTCACAACTGACAGGGATAATGCAAGTTTTTGAAAGATTGTCATAAGGGACATTGTAATAAGAAACTATACAAAAAGAAGTTATTAAATAATCATTTGCCTCTATAATATGGTCGTATTTCTTACCAAGGGTAGTTCTATTAGTCCGAGTCATGATTGAAACGAAAAAGGTTCAAGTGAAACATACAGTCCACTATCTTGCTTCTCTTACATGTAAGAAAAAATTTGGCATTTAGAAAATGGTTTATACCCAAAAGTTGGAGTGGGGGTAAAGATATCCTGGCCAGTTTAGCTTACCCCCGGGGGTAAAGATATCCCGGCCGGGATATCTTTACCCCCGCCTTTCCACTCACCACCACCACCCATTTCACAACTAACGGGAATAATGCAAGATTAAGAAAGATTGTCATAAGGGACATTTTGAATAAGAAAATATACAAAAAGAAGTTATTAAATAATCATTTGCCTCTAAAATATGGTCTATTTCTTTCTAAGGGTAGTTCTATAAGTCCGAGTCACAATTGAAATGAAAAATGTTAAAGTGAAACATCGAGTCCACTATCTTGCTTCTTTTACATATAAGAAGAAATTGGGCATTTAGAAAATAGTTTATACCCACAAGTTGGGGTGGGGGTAAAGATATCCTGGCCAGTTTAGCTTTACCCCCGGGGGTAAAGATATCCCAGCCGGGATATCTTTACCCCCGCCTTTCCACTCACCACCACCACCCATTTCACAACTGACGGGGATATGCAAAATTATGAAAGATTGTCATAAGGGACATTTTGAATAAGAAAATATACAAAAAGAAGTTATTAAACTAGAAATGGTGTTTGTAAAACACAATGCCCCCAACCTTTGCTTGTCCTTAGATGGCAAAATATTCAACAAATATTGTTCAAGACTCAAAAACATACAACAAGAATTCCCCCGAAGGCTATGTCGCGCCTGTAGGGGTGTAAAGTCACCAAACCATGAAATCTAGGGTAAGGTCAAACATGGATGCCTGCATAAAAATTTCACTCCTAGTTGCAAGCATGTACCAAGTATCATCAATGAAACTCTTAAAAACAGACTCTTACATCAGGGTGAAAGTTAGGGTTGTCACACTATTTTACAAAGTCAGTGAACCATAAAATGTATGTCAAGGTCAGAAATGGATACTTGCATTGAAGTTTCAATTCCTAAATGCAAGCTTGTACCAAATACAATTAATGAAGCTCTAATAGATCTTGAGAAATGGACTCTTACATTAGATAGAAAGTCAGGGTGGTCGCAATAATTCACAAAGTCAGTGAACCATGAAATATGGGTAAAAGTCAAATATGGATGCTTGCGTTGCAGTTGCAATTCCTAAATGCAAGTTTGTACCAATTATAATTTAAAAAGCTTTAATAGTTTTCGAGAAATGGTGAAAGTCAGGGTGGTCGCAATAATTCACTAAGTCAGTGAACCATGAAATATAGGTCAAGGTCAGATATGAATGCTTGCGTTAAAGTTGCAATGCCTGGATGCAAGTTTGTACCAAGAATGATTAATGAAGCTCTAATAGTTCTCAAGATATGGACTTGCTGACAAGATTTTATTAAAAAAAACAAGGCATCACATGCGATACAAATCCCCTCACACAAGACAACTTTGTGTGTGGAAAACACTGAAATGGCAAAAGTCCAACTTGCTTGAGATATAATCATATACAACATTTGTGTAAAGATTGTTTAAAAATCCATCCATAAATGTAGATTCTAGAGTGATGACAATATTTCTCTAAAAATAGTCATAGGGACCTTGACTTGAGGCCATGGCCGCGAAGTAGATCTTGCTCAAGATATTCTCATAAGCATCTTTTGTGTGAAGTTAGATTAAAATCATAAATGTAGGCGGTAGAGCAATGACAAAGTTTTTCTAAAAATAGCCATAGTGACCTTGACCTTGAGGTCATGACCTTGAAAGTCAAAGCAACTCAAGATATTACCATAAGAAACATTTGTGTGAAGTTCTATTAACATCCATCAATAAATGTAGGCACTAGAGCGATGACAAAGATTTTCTAAAAATAGCCACAGTGACCTTGACCTTGAAAGTCGAAATAGTTTGAGACATTGTCATAAGGAACATTTGTGTGAAGTTATACTGAAATCGGTGAAGAAATGTAAGCGCTAGAGCCATGTCAAAGTTTTTCTAAAAATAGCCACAGTGACCTTGACCTTGAAAGTCAAACTCACTCGAGGTATTGTCATAAGGAACATTTGTGTGAAGTTATATTGAAATCAGTGAAGAAATGTAGTCGCTAGGGCGATGACAAAGTTTTTCTAAAAATAGCCACAGTGACCTTGACCTTGAAAGTCGAAATCGCTCGAGATATCTTAAGGAACATTTGTGTGAAGTTATATTGAAATTGGTGAAGAAATGTAAGCGCTAGAGCATTGACAAAGTTTTTCTAAAAATAGCCACAGTGACCTTGACCTTGAAAGTGGAACTCGCTACAGATATTGTCATAAGGAACATTTGTGTGAATAGATTTTGAAATTGGTGAAAAAATGTAAGCGCTAGAGCAATGAAAAAGTTTTTCTAAAAATAGCCACAGTGACCTTGACCTTGAAAGTCGAACTCTTTCGAGGTATTGTCATAAGGATCATTTGTGTGAAGTTATATTAAAATCGGTGAAGAAATGTAGGCGCTGGAGCGATGACAAAGTTTTTCTAAAAATAGCCATTGTGACCTTGACCTTGAAAGTTGAAATGGCTTGAGATATTGTCATAAGGAACATTTGTGTGAAGTTATATTGAAATCGGTGAAGAAATGTAAGCGCTAGAGCATTGACAAAGTTTTTCTAAAAATAGCCACAGTGACCTTGACCTTGAAAGTGGAACTCGCTACAGATATTGTCATAAGGAACATTTGTGTGAATAGATTTTGAAATTGGTGAAAAAATGTAAGCGCTAGAGCAATGAAAAAGTTTTTCTAAAAATAGCCACAGTGACCTTGACCTTGAAATGCGAACTCTTTCGAGGTATTGTCATAAGGATCATTTGTGTGAAGTTATATTAAAATCGGTGAAGAAATGTAGGCGCTGGAGCGATGACAAAGTTTTTCTAAAAATAGCCATTGTGACCTTGACCTTGAAAGTTGAAATGGCTTGAGATATTGTCATAAGGAACATTTGTGTGAAGTTATATTGAATCGGTGAAGAAATGTAAGCGCTAGAGCATTGACAAAGTTTTTCTAAAAATAGCCACAGTGACCTTGACCTTGAAAGTGGAACTCGCTAGAGATATTGTCATAAGGAACATTTGTGTGAAGTTATATTGAAATCGGTGAAGAAATGTAGGCGCTAGAGCGATGACAAAATTTTTCTAAAAATAGCTACAGTGACCTTGACCTTGAGGTCATGACCCTGAAAGTCGAACACACTCGAGATATTGTCATAAAGAACATTTGTGTGAAGTTATATTGAAATCAGTGAAGAAATGTAGGCGCTAGAGCAATGACAAAGTTTTTCTAAAAATAGCCACAGTGACCTTGACCTTGATGTCATGACCTTGAAAGTCTATCTCGCTCAAGATATTGTCATAAGGCACATTTGTGTGAAGTTATATTGAAATCAGTGAAGAAATGTAGGCGCTAGAGTGATGACAAGTTTTTCTTAAAATAGCCACAGTGACCTTGACCTTGAGGTCATGACCTTGAAAGTCGAACTCGCTGAGATATTGTCAAAAGAAACATTTGTGTGAAGTTATATTGAAATTGGTGAAGAAATGTAGGCGCTAGAGCGATGACAAAGTTTTTCTAAAAATAGCCACAGTGACCTTGAGGTCATGACCTTGAAGTCGAACTTGCTCGAGATTTTTTTATAAGGAACATTTGTGTGAAGTTATATTGAAATTGGTGAAGAAATGTAGGCGCTAGAGCGATGACAAAGTTTTTCTAAAAATAGCCACAGTGACCTTGACCTTGAGGTCATGACCTTGAAAGTCGAACTGGCTCGAGATTTTTTCATAAGGAACATTTGTGTGAAGTTATATTGAAATTGGTGAAGAAATGTAGGGGCTAGAACGATGACAAAGTTTTTCACAAATTACCAAAATGACAAAGGGCCATAACTCACAAAGTATTTTTCGGAATTTTGTCATAAGTTAATAAGTTCATCTACTCATCACCACCAATCTATTTACCAACTTTCAAGGCTCTAGCTCCAATAGTTTTTGAGATATCTTGCTGACAAGATTTTATTAAAAAAAATTCAAAGGGCAATAACTCTTAAAAGGGGCATAACCCAGACGAGAAAAAAAATACACGTCAGCTAATTTTCCATGAGGAATCCATATATGAAATTTCAAAACCCTAGCATACACGGTTCTAAAGATATGCTATGCATCACTTTTAGCATACATTACAATGGGCACAAATTACCAAAATGACAAAGGGCCATAACTCACAAAGTATTTTTCGGAATTTTGTCAAAAGTTAATCAGTTCATCTACTCATCACCACCAATATATTCACCAACTTTCAAGGCTCTAGCTCCAATAGTTTTTGAGATATCTTGCTGACAAAATTTTATTAAAAAAATTTCAAAGGGCAATAACTCTTAAAAGGGGCATAATCCGGACAAGAAAAAAAATACGCGTCAGCTAATTTTTCATGAGGAATCCATATATGAAATTTCAAAACCCTAGAATACACGGTTCTAAAGTTATGCTATGCATCACTTTTAGCATACATTACAATGGGCACAAATTACCAAAATGACAAAGGGCCATAACTCACAAAGTATTTTTTGGAATTTTGTCAAAAGTTAATCAGTTCATCTACTCATCACCACCAATCTATTCACTAACTTTCAAGGCTCTAGCTCCAATAGTTTTTGAGATATCTTGCTGACAAGATTTTATTAAAAAAATTTCAAAGGGCAATAACTCTTAAAAGGGGCATAATCCGGACGAGAAAAAAAATACGGGTCAGCTAATTTTCCATGAGGAATCCATGTATGAAATTTCAAAACCGTAGAATACACGGTTCTAAAGTTGTGCTGTGCATCACTTTTAGCATACATTACAATGGGCACAAATTACCAAAATGACAAAGGGCCATAACTCACAAAGTATTTTTCGGAATTTTGTCAAAAGTTAATCAGTTCATCTACTCATCACCACCAATATAATCACCAACTTTCAAGGCTCTAGCTCCAATAGTTTTTGAGATATCTTGCTGACAAGATTTTATTAAAAAAATTTCAAAGGGCAATAACTCTTGAAGGGGGCATAATCCGGATGAGAAAAAAAATACGGGTCAGCTAATTTTCCATGAGGAATCCATATATGAAATTTCAAAACCCTAGCATACACGGTTCTATAGTTATGCTATGCATCAAAAGCGTAACGGACGGACGAACGGACGAACGGACGAACGGACGAACGAACCAGAAGCAATATGCCCCTCCAACTTTTTCAAAGTTGGGGGCATAATAATCATTTGCCTCTATAATATGGTCTATTTCTTTCTAAGGGTAGTTCTAAAGTCCGAGTCACAATTGAAACGAAAAATGTTAAAGTGAAACATCGAGTCCACTATCTTGCTTCTCTTACATATAAGAAGAAATTGGGCATTTAGAAAATAGTTTATACCCAAAAGTTGGGGTGGGGGTAAAGATATCCTGGCCAGTTTAGCTTTACCCCCGGGGGTAAAGATATCCCAGCCGGGATATCTTTATCCCCGCCTTTCCACTCACCCCCACCACCCATTTCACAACTGACAGGGATAATGCAAGATTATGAAAGATTGTCATAAGGGACATTTTGAATAAGAAAATATACAAAAAGAAGTTATTATATAATCATTCGCCTCTATAATATGGTCGTATTTCTTACTAAGGGTAGTTCTATTAGTCCGAGTCATGATTGAAACGAAAAAATGTTAAAGTGAAACATCGAGTCCACTATCTTGCTTCACTTACATATAAGAAGAAATTGGGCATTAAGAAAATAGTTTATACCAAAAAGTTGGGGTGGGGGTAAAGATATCCCGGCTGGGATATCTTTACCCCCGGGGGTGAAGATATCCAGGGTGGGGGTAAAGATATCCCGGGATATCTTTACCCCCGGGGGTAAAGCTACCCAGGGGGTAAAGATAAACTGTTACACCGGTATGAAACATTCCCGATGATTTTCACTATATAATTTAACTGCATAAAAGCGCCACCTCTTTAAATGCGCCATCGGCCAGTAAATCAATTCCCAAAACGCTAATTGTTCTTCAAAAGACGGCCACCCCATACCTGTTGAATTCGATAATCCAATTATCTAGTCGGATAATTGCTTGTTGTTGACAATTGAATCCAATTATGTCAACAAAATGTGTGAAAGTTGGATACAGGTAGATATGCCTTCAGGGAAAACGGTCTGCAGTTAACTCACTCTCGCGAACTCGCGTTATTTCTCGCATAGTCACGTGTGATTTGAAAGGAAATTTTACCTGTGTTTACTCATTCTCGCGAACTCACGTTATTTCTTGCATGGTCTCGGGCGATTTTACAAGAAAAGTTTGACAGTTTTGTGAAAAGAGAGAAAAAAAAATCGGTATGTATTATAAATCTCTAATTCATAAAGAATTGATCTTCTAATGGTGTTTTTGGTATAAAAGTTCCTTGATCGTAATAAGGCCGAAAGCCGAAGTTGTCGGACGGTCGGCGGGCCGAAAAAACGTTTCGATGGAAAACACATCAAACTGCCTTACTTCGTGTTGTTGGCTAGATCTTACATAAAATACATGATTTTTAACATTAATACTTGTTTCTATTGAGGATTACACTAATTTTTCATAGCTCATATTTGTGATTTCGAGAATCAAGTCTAGACGTTTCGCCCCCATGTTTTTCGGCCTTGATGCATAAAACAAATGAATAAATGTGATTTGCTATTTTCTCACCCAATTATTAGTTGAACAAAAGCCCCGAAATGGTAATAATAGTGCGGCGACATATTTCATTAAGAATTTCATTTCTGGCTGAACCTCCATAAGACAACCACCTGTGTATAACAGCCAATTCCTCCATTCCCAAAAGTGGCTCTCTTATACAGGTTTGACTGTACATTATTTTTCTTATTTCTGCTCCAAAACATGGGTTGTGGGTATTCCTTAGAACTACCTCATTCTCAATGAGGTGGTTCAAACATGTGGTGCTTCTAAAAAGCACCTACAATCTATGTTTGTAGTAAATAAGAAAAATATTACCAATTTTTATCAGAATAGTGTCAAGGGGAATGGGAACATCTGGCAGATTTTTCCGTCATTTTTCAAAGGAAGACAATTTTCGGCACTTCCTGTTCGCTTTTCTATCGGCTCTGTCCCACAGAAAAAGGGGTCATCCCTTAACGGAAAGAATTTGCTCCTAAGGAGCAAATTCTTTCCGTTAAGAGTTGACCCCTATTGACATGGGAGACAAAAATACTTTTGCAGGAATTGATTCCCTTTGAGTTGTGACCATTCCCCTTAAAACAGGCTTGACAATAGATGTGATAATCCCTAATGGTTCAATACAAACCTTTATGTCAATGAAAAATCCTTCTAAAGGTCGGAATGGGTTATGCACGGTGAGATGATAATGTAATTTGTCCATGAGCAAAAGTTCAAATCCTAGTATAATGTTTGCAAATTTCTCCCTATCTCCTTTTAAATTACCCACAAACTGTGCTATTGACACATTGAACTCATCCACCTTACACGCCAGATAAACACATGTGAGCCTGAAATTTGAAATTACATAGTATTAGAAACATTTCCAATATATGTGAAGTTTTTGTTTGTCTGTTTTGGAGTTTAACGGCCCAGTCAACACCATTTTAGGTCATTTTTGAGCCGGTCAGTATACCTATCCAGTATCCACACTTTTCCTGGGCAGGCTTATACGTAAGTGGTTAACCACTACAGTGCACATTCTTTCGCCAGAAACTGACAACTGCCCTTCTTGAATCAGTAGAAGGGAGATAATGACTGTAGAAAAGATTTCGGGATCAATCTCCAGGAAAGAATGTTGCCAACCCCGACAGGTATCGAACCGACATCCTCCTGATCACAAGTCAGACGCGAGTCTGGCTGAGCTACCGAGGCCAGCATATATGTGAAATGAATACATATACAAGTAAAGTATATGTGATGTGAATACATATAAAGTGAAGCTCAAGATGAGTCAACACTGCTACGATTCTGTTGAGCTGGTCAGTTTACATAACCACGTTTCCTAGACCGGCTTATACATAAACGGGTAACCAGTAAAGTGAACATTCTTTTGCCAGAAACTGACTACAGCCGTACTTGAATCAGTGGAAGGGAGAGAATGACTGTTGAAGAGATTCCATGATCAATCTCCATGAAAGAATGTTGCCAACCTGATCTCCAAATCATCACTCAGATGCATCCCCCGACTGAGCTACAGAGGCCAGCCAAGTAACCAGTGGTGACTGTACAGTCTGATCCAGACCTTCACTGGCCACCAAAAAAGAACATGCATATTTGCTTGTGCAGATCATTTACTTAGCTCATGAAATGCCAATCACAACAATTGTCATCTGCTTTGCCATCTGCCGGTTACCTTAAAGGTAATATTTTGCAAACAGTGTGGACCCAGATCAGGTCTGATCTGGGCCCACACTGTTTGCCTGTGGGCAAAAATATTTTTAAAAGTTTGCATTAAAATTCAGCAGACGACATAAGCAGGCGACATTTTCAGGTGTAGTTTTACTCGGTGTCTCAAGGATTAAAACTTTATTTATTTACTTCGAGTACACGGAAATCTCATGCAAATTTCTTTCAGCCTTGTCAAAGTCACAGGTGTTGGTTTGGTTTGACCGTGTGGTGCTGTCTAAAACAGTAGACCAAACCAGATTACTCGCAGAAAAAAACACCAACCTTGGATAGGCAACCACTACCCTGTAACATCGAACCCAGGTCCCAGTGGTGAAAAGCAATGGGTATATCCTGAGCTTGCCCCAAATAGGCTGTACCCTTATGCTCTAAAGGCAGGCCTAGGCAAACAGGGCAGACCCAGAGCAGACTACAGTCTGATCAGGATCTACACTGCCATACTGTCTGCACTTTTGGACTCCTTAATGGATTGACCCATTTCAGACTGGAAACCCCTAAACGGGTACAATGGCAAACAGTGCAGGGCCAGATCAGACGCCGTGTTCTGCGGCCTCTGATCAGGGCCTACCCTGTTTGTAAAAAGTTAAGCCATTTTCCAAACTAATTTTGAAGAAAACACAGCCTGACACCCCTGAATTTTGAAATGGACTCCTGCTATATATAAGGAGGAAGATTCCATTTGGTACAAAAAGGGTTAATAAACAAGTTTGTTAAAATTGTATGGGAACTATAGCAAGTCCTAAAGGTGTCCAAATTTTACGATTTTCATGGTACTTGTAACATGTAATCAAGAGGAATGTTATGGAAATAGAGGATCTTACATGAGTGTTCATGTATTATTGAATTTATTAAACGAGTTGAGGAAAAGAAAAATATTCTTTTCCTCAACTCGTTTAATAAAGCATTTTACTCTTTTCCTCAACTAGTTTAATAAATTCAATGCAAGATTCTATTTATCACAGGGCTTTAGATAAGGCTGCGTACCGCGTAAATTACGAAAATAATTGGGAGGATACTCCTTTTTTTCAAATCTGCTGCGTATCAGGTACGAAAAACAAATTAGCATTACGCATTTAATATTTTTTGAGAGCGTATTTGGAACGCACGTGAAATAAATGACGTGTGTAATAAAAGGCGGGAAATTCTCACACGGGAAAATTATGCATAAATTATTTCAAGGGAATCAAGTTTTATTGAGGTTGGGGTTACGGTCCTTTCAAGATTATATCACATATGAGGCCGATCCGATCGTTAATCAGGTGGGCGTAAACCGGAGTAATCTGAACTACAGTAAGACGAGCGAGCAGTGAAGTCTCGGATCAGACAGCGCATGCGCGCAAGCCTTCATTAGCCGTATTGATTGGATGAGCAGGTCATTGCTCAACAGTTTCGACGCGCATCAGTCTGCGCATCGCTGATTTTACAAGCTGGGTTATCCAAACGGACTTGCGTAGTTGTTGCACATGTTGTTCTGACTTACATAGTGGTTGCGCATGCTGGTCTAAGTCTTCGAGTATCGTGCGACCAGTGAAGACTCGATGTAGCATGCGCATCATTGCAAACTGCTCAGTCTTCGCTGACCCCAAGAGCCTTTTGCAGGGCTACTCAGAGATAGGTGAGAAAAAAGGTTGCCCAGGTTGCGCATGTTGATCTGGGTCTTTGCAAGGTGTTGTGTAACGCAGCTCGGTATACACACTGTTTACTTGCAATACTGTCGCAGACTGATAAAGCCGCGGGGATATTGCAAACACTAGCTTCGCATTTTGATCAGAGTCTTTGCAGATCATTGGCAACCAGTTGAGCGTCAAATGACATGGATAACTATTGAGTAGTCTCCCTTGAACAGATTATTTATTCAGTCATCGGTTATTTTTTGTATTGCTTTAATAACACGCTTTCAGATGAATCAAACAAATTATTTTTTATTTAAATATTATAATTCTATATTAAAAGATACCTAGAAGTTAAATTTTCAAATGTTTTTTAATAATAAACGTTCCTATTGCTTCGACCCAGTACACCACTTACTTGTGAAATGCATATAAATATGTATATAATTCCAGTAGAGACATCGGTACCATTAGCTTCACTAGCGTGTGAGAAGCCAATTGATCATAACGATTTTGATGGCGTTCTTAAACCCAAAAATGGTGCCCAATTCTTTTCATCCAAAAGTGCCCTACTCAGCCCAGCGCCCCTCTGCCCTAAAATCCTAGCTGGAGCACTGAAATCCTTAAGTTTTTCAGCTGATCAGGAGTCTGTCTCTGCCGCACTTTTTGTGAAAAAGGTCGACAGATTTTTGACCCAGTTACTGGTTCCGATCATAACATTGCCTGTAAGGAAACACGATGGGTCCAACGATAGAAGGGTGGAAGAAAATAAATATCCATGGACAATATATGATGAAATAGAGAATATGGTTTTGAAAAGGAATTTTAAAAGTTTTAAAGAATATGAGTTTCACTCCATATCTTGGACAATAAAGTGAAGCTGATATTCTAATTTTTTTAGAAACTCTTTGGTCACAATAATCAGCCATTGAAGTCCTGCTATCCGCTAAGAGAACTGAACCCCAAAAGTTAGATTTCTCCGTCAACAAACTGCTCAGAAGAGATTTCAATATGGCATTGTTTTGTCTGATTTGCGGCCAGGCATACTGCTTGTTTTCTAATAGACACAGATATTGAATATGTGTATCTATAAGAAAACAAACAGTACACCTGGCCACAAATCAGTCCATAAAAACATTGTGTCGAGGCTGCAAAATAAAGTTATTTGGTTTATTTTTCAGTACTCTTAAAAAATTCTCGTTACTCCTTTTTTTAAAAAAGGACGAGTACTGTACTCTTTTGAAAAAAAAAATTATCTAAAGCCCTGTATCATATGACATTTAAAACGCATTTTATTCACGATTGTTTCACAAAAATGTCAATATTTCGCCATTAGTAAACGCGACGTCGTTAAGGACGTCGTACATGTAACTTAACGGAACGTATCTAGCTAATTTCCATATTTAATCCACTTGTGGATTATCGAAAATAATACATGGCGTTATTACACTCTCAGACGCGACGTCATTTGATAAAGAGGATTGTTTGGCTGAAATTAGCCCAGGAAAGCTTGTTTATTCTACTTTTCAAGTCTTTGAAGTACATGTGCATGTATGCATTGCTTCCAAAGGATAGCCTTTTCATTACGAAAACACGCCTATACAAATACATTGCCACCTTTATCGCCGAAAAATGAAGATTGTAAGACGAAAAATTATAATATTTTTCTTATTTCTGCTCAGAATATAGATTGCTGGGTAGAGTACCCACAATCTATATTTTAGAGCAGAAATAAGAAAAAATAAGGTTTACCCCTGCAAACCCCAGTTTTACTATATAAAAGTGGGGTTCCAGGGGGTCAAAATTATATAGGCGTGTTTTCGTGATGATAGAACATATTTCACATCATTACAGCTGGTGTTAAGGGAATGTGCAGGGTTCAACATTAACCCAGGACCAGTGGACATTATCTAGTGAAAAGCTGGTCGGGTCCAGTAAGGTCAGTGGCTTGCTGATCCCAATGGTCCAGTTGAAAATCTGCTGCCACATTTATTAAAATCCATATTTTTTACCCATTTACCATACAATGTTTGTTTTCAGTTTGTTGCTCGAGTTTTGCTATGTAAATAAATAATACACCACAACCTCTTTATAACACTATCAATGGGGTCCAAAGCAGAAACCGTGTTACTTAAACAAACCTGTTATATCCAAAACAAAAATGTGTTGATTATACAGAAAAATGACCATTTATGGTCATTTTTCTATATAATCTACACATTTTTGGGATCCATCTTGAAACCGTGTTATATCCAAACTGTGTTATAATGAACAGTGTTATAACGAGGTTGTGGTGTAATAGAAATAATCTGATGACTGTAGAACTAACATATCACTTTAGTAGGAGTTTTATCATTTCCTCGGTCCAGATGAACTTAGATCAGGTCCAGTGCATCCCAAGAGTTACAGGACCACCTTGTCTGGTGATTTAAAAAGTTAATGTTGAACCCCGCTGTGTATAATATTTTTGAGTCCTTTGAAAGCATTGATTCCATTGTGGAATCTTAAAAGTATTTGAGTCATTGTAAGGCCTTATTGGTGGAAATTAGCTAGTCGGCAATGAGACAGAAAGACAAATGGAGAGATGACAGACAAGCAGAGATAGAGACAGACAGACATATTGCACACATATAGTATTTTTATCATATGGCGTCGCGTCTAAGAGTGTAATAACGTCATGTTATATTTTCAATAATCTACTTATGGATTAAATATGCAAATTAGCAAGCTACGTCCGGTAAGATTACATGTACAACGCCCTTAACGACATCGTGTTTACTAATGACGGAATATTGACATATTTGTTGAAAAATCGTGCATATAATGCTTTTTTATGTCATATGATAAATAAAATCTTGCATTTGTCCAAGAAGCCTCCGTGGTGTAGTGGTTACGCTACTCGCCTTGTAAATCAGGGTTCGCAGGATCGATCCCGGGCTTCTCAAGCCTTTCTGATGAGTCTTTAAACCGAGGTCCCGTCTCCGTATGACCTTAGCTGTTGGTGGGGCATAAAACTCAAACACTCACTCACTTGCATTTGTGTTCATGTATTATTGAATTTATTAAACAAGTTGAGGAAAAGGGATAAAATGCGAGGCGAATGCCTTGCATTTTATCCCTTTCCTCAACGAGTTTAATAAATTCAATAATACATGAGCACTCATGTAAGATCCTCTAAATCAGACATTTATTAAACTTGTTGAGGAAAAGGAATAAAATGCTCAGCAAAGCTGCGCATTTTATCACTTTTTTCCTCAACTTGTTTAATGAATTCAATAACACATGAACACTCATGTAAGATCCTCAATATACATACTTAC